>OY757256.1:1723616-1754480 GCA_963584085.1 Pyrausta aurata
ACATTTTTCTGGTCCTTCGAGCCGGATCGTTTGATCGTCTTTGGAGAAGAAGATTATAGTCCAGTCAACCGAGACACAGTACAGTCGGCAAGATGACGAAGTCGAAAAAAAGTAAGAAGTCCGTCTCGCATCCCGCCGCCAAACAGTTAACGTCATCACAGCCTGTCGTCGAGTATAGTCAAGAGGAACAGCTCCAGCTTAAAAATACAGTACAGTCGACCACAGAAGTCAGAGATGAAGTTGGACAGCAGTCGTCGCGGGCATCTACCGAAAAGTCTGACAGCGCCCGCCGACTAGCCAAGGCCGAAGAAGAGATTGCGCGCCTGAAGTTAGAGTTGGCTCAAGCCCGCCTCAAGGCCATACAGGAGGAAGACATCGAACAGGAAGATGATCAGCAATCATGTTACAGTACAGAAAGCTTCTTCGTGCCACAGTATAGAAAAATAGAAAATTCGAATAGTTTTCAGCCTACAAGAGATCGTCACACCACAGTTCCAGCCAACGCGCCTATCGACCTTACGAATTTAGGTACCGCCATCGCAACCGCAGTGCGCGCCGCATCGCAGCCGCATGAAAGCCTTTTAGAGTTACCGCACTTCAACGGTGCGCATGAAGAGTGGCTCTATTTTAAATCAGTCTACACACAAACAGAGAGTCACTACACAGAAATAAAAAACGTTGCGCGACTCCGTAAAGCGCTAACAGGAAAAGCAATGGAGGCCGTCCGATCGTTGCTCATAGCAAATTGTCAGGCGCAACAGATTATAAAGACATTAGAAATGCGCTTCGGGCGACCAAACGCAATAGCGATTACCGAAATAGAGAAACTTCGAAACCTACCGAGACTTCACGACTCTCCGCAAGAAGTATGCAAGTTTGCTTGCAAAGTACAGAACAGCGTGGCTGTACTACGAGCGCTCGGCAAGACAAGGTACCTTTACAACCCGGAAGTTGTCTACCGTCTAACCGAAAAGTTGACGCCGGCGCTACGTTACCGTTGGTACGGCTTCGCCTTCGACCATGATGAAGACGAACCGGACCTACTACTGTTCAGCGAATACATTGACAGCGAAGCCACGAAGTGCGCCCGATTCGCCGCTCCGGAGCCGATCTACCGGGAAGACTACAAAGATAATCGACCGTTACAGCAGCATCGTGTCTTCCACCTAGAAGAGAGAAAACTACAGAAAACGGTCAAGCCAGTATCGTGCCCCGTATGCCGAGCAGACCACCGAATAACCGCTTGCCGCAAAATGAAAACCGCCGACAGCAAAGGTCGCTGGGACCTGGCGAAACAGCATCGCCTTTGTTACCGCTGCCTCCGTGGCTGGTCGAAGGAGCACAAGTGCCCTGGTAGACCATGCCGAATCCGAGGGTGTGTCAAAACGCACCACCCACTTCTGCACCACGACCCAGCGCCTACAAAAGAAACAACAGCAATTGTGCATAACCTCACCGTTGCCGGCAAAAGACCGTCAGGCGACGGTAATAGTGAGAAGAATAGCAATCTACAAAAGACTTCGAGATCGCAATACCGGCGGGAGATTCCGAAAAATAGACAACAAAATAGAGAAACACATCCGAAACCGTATAGCAACAGTTACTGTGAACAGAAAACAGAGAACTGGAGAGAACAGACTTCAGCACCGGCGGGAGAAACAGCATTCAAAAATTTCAACAGTTACCTTCAACATCGCTTCATAAAGACAGCATGCGTTAGAACATCGTCACAGAGAACTGCTAACAACATAGCCCGAATAGAACAGAAAGCACAAAATTTACAGACGGTAAAATAACAGCTACAGTCCTACCGACAGACGCCTGTACACCAAACCGCAATACCGAACACAGAATTAAACACAGTCGACAGCCCGTGCAGCAACTACAGCACTACAGAATAAAACAGCAGTAGTCGTCCTTAAACCGGTTTTCTCTGCACCGACGACTACACCGTCGCTGCACGGCGGGAGTATGTACAGGACGACTTTAAAAGCCCGCGCGCAAATACCGCAAAAATAATTAAATAATAGTTTACTATTCTTATAAGATAGATATAGAGTGCGCGGGCGCCTAGATACAAAGGCGGCATTCTAGAAGCCGCAATAACAGCAGCCGAATACAAGCTCCGCATCCAAAAGAATAAAGTCCACATTCGCCTGACAGGAATCTCAATAAACACGCGCCGCGTTCCAGACTCCGCCGTCAGTCGACCGCCGCAAATAAGCCTTATGCCTCGAGGGATAAAGACCAAATTCGACTGGCCAAATATTACCCGCGAACGATATCGAAATTTCTTTCGTCTCCCGAAGGACGCGGCGGCGGGGCGCGAGTGTTCGAGAAAATAGGAGACGCATCGCAATGGGGTATAAAAGCCGAGCGCTCCGCCACTCATCAGTTCAGTTCAGTTACAGTTCAGTTATAATTCAGTTCTCTGGATACAAAGCGAACACTACCAAGCGAAGAAGAGCTCAAAGCGACTCCGGGGCATTATCTACAGTATAGAACAGTGAATTATAGAATATCGAACACCTCTGCATCCCACTTCGGACACCGATCAACCTCGACGTTTGGATACCGTATTAAACCGACTCCGATGCCGTTCTACCGAACTCCGCTCCAGCTTCATAGTACATACTTCTTCCACAAGACGTAACAACGATCCACCCACCGTCTACGTGTGCTACGGACTTGGAGACACCGTTCACCGGAGCTACCTACCGACCCGAACCAGCACATCTATACAGTCCACTCCGTTACTCCGCATCACTCCGGCCTCCACTCCACCGTCCCGCACATTTTTCTGGTCCTTCGAGCCGGATCGTTTGATCGTCTTTGGAGAAGAAGATTATAGTCCAGTCAACCGAGACACAGTACAGTCGGCAAGATGACGAAGTCGAAAAAAAGTAAGAAGTCCGTCTCGCATCCCGCCGCCAAACAGTTAACGTCATCACAGCCTGTCGTCGAGTATAGTCAAGAGGAACAGCTCCAGCTTAAAAATACAGTACAGTCGACCACAGAAGTCAGAGATGAAGTTGGACAGCAGTCGTCGCGGGCATCTACCGAAAAGTCTGACAGCGCCCGCCGACTAGCCAAGGCCGAAGAAGAGATTGCGCGCCTGAAGTTAGAGTTGGCTCAAGCCCGCCTCAAGGCCATACAGGAGGAAGACATCGAACAGGAAGATGATCAGCAATCATGTTACAGTACAGAAAGCTTCTTCGTGCCACAGTATAGAAAAATAGAAAATTCGAATAGTTTTCAGCCTACAAGAGATCGTCACACCACAGTTCCAGCCAACGCGCCTATCGACCTTACGAATTTAGGTACCGCCATCGCAACCGCAGTGCGCGCCGCATCGCAGCCGCATGAAAGCCTTTTAGAGTTACCGCACTTCAACGGTGCGCATGAAGAGTGGCTCTATTTTAAATCAGTCTACACACAAACAGAGAGTCACTACACAGAAATAAAAAACGTTGCGCGACTCCGTAAAGCGCTAACAGGAAAAGCAATGGAGGCCGTCCGATCGTTGCTCATAGCAAATTGTCAGGCGCAACAGATTATAAAGACATTAGAAATGCGCTTCGGGCGACCAAACGCAATAGCGATTACCGAAATAGAGAAACTTCGAAACCTACCGAGACTTCACGACTCTCCGCAAGAAGTATGCAAGTTTGCTTGCAAAGTACAGAACAGCGTGGCTGTACTACGAGCGCTCGGCAAGACAAGGTACCTTTACAACCCGGAAGTTGTCTACCGTCTAACCGAAAAGTTGACGCCGGCGCTACGTTACCGTTGGTACGGCTTCGCCTTCGACCATGATGAAGACGAACCGGACCTACTACTGTTCAGCGAATACATTGACAGCGAAGCCACGAAGTGCGCCCGATTCGCCGCTCCGGAGCCGATCTACCGGGAAGACTACAAAGATAATCGACCGTTACAGCAGCATCGTGTCTTCCACCTAGAAGAGAGAAAACTACAGAAAACGGTCAAGCCAGTATCGTGCCCCGTATGCCGAGCAGACCACCGAATAACCGCTTGCCGCAAAATGAAAACCGCCGACAGCAAAGGTCGCTGGGACCTGGCGAAACAGCATCGCCTTTGTTACCGCTGCCTCCGTGGCTGGTCGAAGGAGCACAAGTGCCCTGGTAGACCATGCCGAATCCGAGGGTGTGTCAAAACGCACCACCCACTTCTGCACCACGACCCAGCGCCTACAAAAGAAACAACAGCAATTGTGCATAACCTCACCGTTGCCGGCAAAAGACCGTCAGGCGACGGTAATAGTGAGAAGAATAGCAATCTACAAAAGACTTCGAGATCGCAATACCGGCGGGAGATTCCGAAAAATAGACAACAAAATAGAGAAACACATCCGAAACCGTATAGCAACAGTTACTGTGAACAGAAAACAGAGAACTGGAGAGAACAGACTTCAGCACCGGCGGGAGAAACAGCATTCAAAAATTTCAACAGTTACCTTCAACATCGCTTCATAAAGACAGCATGCGTTAGAACATCGTCACAGAGAACTGCTAACAACATAGCCCGAATAGAACAGAAAGCACAAAATTTACAGACGGTAAAATAACAGCTACAGTCCTACCGACAGACGCCTGTACACCAAACCGCAATACCGAACACAGAATTAAACACAGTCGACAGCCCGTGCAGCAACTACAGCACTACAGAATAAAACAGCAGTAGTCGTCCTTAAACCGGTTTTCTCTGCACCGACGACTACACCGTCGCTGCACGGCGGGAGTATGTACAGGACGACTTTAAAAGCCCGCGCGCAAATACCGCAAAAATAATTAAATAATAGTTTACTATTCTTATAAGATAGATATAGAGTGCGCGGGCGCCTAGATACAAAGGCGGCATTCTAGAAGCCGCAATAACAGCAGCCGAATACAAGCTCCGCATCCAAAAGAATAAAGTCCACATTCGCCTGACAGGAATCTCAATAAACACGCGCCGCGTTCCAGACTCCGCCGTCAGTCGACCGCCGCAAATAAGCCTTATGCCTCGAGGGATAAAGACCAAATTCGACTGGCCAAATATTACCCGCGAACGATATCGAAATTTCTTTCGTCTCCCGAAGGACGCGGCGGCGGGGCGCGAGTGTTCGAGAAAATAGGAGACGCATCGCAATGGGGTATAAAAGCCGAGCGCTCCGCCACTCATCAGTTCAGTTCAGTTACAGTTCAGTTATAATTCAGTTCTCTGGATACAAAGCGAACACTACCAAGCGAAGAAGAGCTCAAAGCGACTCCGGGGCATTATCTACAGTATAGAACAGTGAATTATAGAATATCGAACACCTCTGCATCCCACTTCGGACACCGATCAACCTCGACGTTTGGATACCGTATTAAACCGACTCCGATGCCGTTCTACCGAACTCCGCTCCAGCTTCATAGTACATACTTCTTCCACAAGACGTAACAACGATCCACCCACCGTCTACGTGTGCTACGGACTTGGAGACACCGTTCACCGGAGCTACCTACCGACCCGAACCAGCACATCTATACAGTCCACTCCGTTACTCCGCATCACTCCGGCCTCCACTCCACCGTCCCGCACACATTTGGCCAATTTTTTTTTGTTGTGTTTGTTATTGTCAGGAGAAGGTTCTTATGAAAGAAATATTTAAGTAACTTCTTACTTACTTAGCGGGCCCGAGGGCGAAACAAAGTTCGCTAGGTCCGCTAGTGTTCAATAAATATGATTATAACCTGTGGTGTTCCCGCAACGCGTTGCACTGCGCGGCGGAGGCGTCCTGCGGGTGGTCGCTGAGCTCGAGCGCGGGCGGGTCGGGCGCCGGCGCGGGGCCCAGGTACTGCCGGTGGGCGATGCCTGCCAGCCCCGCCGGGCTCGACGCTTGCTCTCTCTCGCGCTCCGGCTCGAGGGGATCCTGTGCAGAAAAATTTTAGTTATATTAGATACATAGCACGGTAGCTCAATTGGAAGAGCAGTTGGCCCGGTTAGCCAGAAAGATGCTGGTTCGAGTCGCGCCCGTGCGCAATTTTTGGTTTCTTATTTCATCTTTTCTGGATACATAGAGTTAAGAATTAAGTATTTTGGTAAGTACATAATACAAGTTCATACAAAAGTAGACGATAATCCATAAAAGTCGAATATACAATGTTTACACAACAGACGAACAACGACAGGTCAGCAGAATAAAACCATGGGATCACGCACGTTTCTTCGCCGCGCCGTGTTAAACTAGTACAGGCTACGACGATAGGCAACGCTACGCCGTAGAAAGCTTATGCTACGCCACAACACCCACGCGGCTACGACTCTCCGGGATAAACTTGTGGGCTACGACGCTAGCCACCGCTACGCCGTAGCAAGCTGGTGTTACGCCGTAGCGCTTGTTTCTCGTACCTGTGTATCTTCCTCGAGGGTCTTGTGCGCTAGCGACTCTGGCCTATCCGTCGCGGGCTTTGCCCTTATCCCGTAGTAGTGGTACTTGGAGTTGCCGCGCGTGCCGAGGCGCCGGGTGCGAAGCCCCACGAAGACGGAGCGAATGAGCTTGCCGAAGGAGGCCGCGTTGACCGGGTCCAGGCGGTGCGTGTTGCAGTGGCGCAGGTAGTGCGTGTACAGTGTCGAGCGGGGGAGGGAAACGCCTGTGGATTAGAAGGTTCGGTTAGATTTTAGGTAAAATGATCCAATTAGGTAATGTCCGTTTAAATAAAAATGCCGTATTCACGCCCAAGGCTCAAAAATTAACTTTTTAAAACTTTATTTCTCGCAACAAATATCAATTACACAATTTCCTCAACTGCAGCATTTTACTCTTTAATATTTATAACAACGTTAAAAAATAATTCTGTTTTTTTTTTTTACCATAGTACGAACAAATCGCAATTTACGAAACTATCCGTTATAATCCGTGCCCAACTACAAGGTAAGGTAGCATGATTAAAAAACCAATCGCCCAAAAAAACAGTATTCTGTTTTGTAGAGAAATAATAACTAAAAATATCGTAACTGTATGTATACGAGTAGAAAGCTAGTAAGCTGAGTAGTTAGTGGTTACCTTCAGCGGTCTCGTAGTGGTCGAGCAGCCACTGCACGGTGGCGGGCGGCATGCGCGGCTGCGGCGCGGCGGGCGTCGCCGGGGACGCTGGCGCCTCCGCTTCGTCTCCAGCCACCTACACACAAGCAGTTAGGGGTCAGAACAATAAATAAGTAAATAGAATACAATTAGAATTCATTCAAATTGTTACGACTCTATCAAACAAGTTCAAGGAGAACAAACAATACGTAAAGGAATACAGCGCGATCTCCGCAGTACTGAGAATGGCGGCAGTAGACGGTTAAGTTAGCCTGTAACGTCCCACTGCTGGGCCTTACCTCAACTATGAGGTAGTAGACGGTGGTAGAGTTTATATTAGGACGCGTTTAAGTACCTCCGTCTAAATGCAAACATTACTAAACATTAGGGGCTTAATATGTGATGGTGTTATAATAGCAACGGGGACGCGATCGCAGATAGCCCTTGACACGCGTTAATTTACAAAATTAAAGCATCAATTTCTATCAGATCCGCCGCGGCCAGTACCAGAAAAAACGTATCCGCCGCGGGCAAGAACCGTGGACTGTGTCATGCAAATTGCTTACGAAAATGTGTACATTTCCATACATTACGAGCAGAATCACGACTGCCTCGGTCCCGCAACCAGTCGATCAAAGAATCTTTTGTGTTTACCTTGAATCCAATAGCCCAGCCATCACAATTAAGTAAAATAATTCTGAGATAGATATAAAATACTTAGTTACCAAAATAAAGTTTCTTATGTAGACTTTACGAACGTAACGATCCAGGTGACGATGCATAAGACCACTTCGCCACGACATATTATATGTCGCCGCCATTTTGTGTACTAAAATTTATACCTATAGCGCAAGGTAAGGGACGACACGGGGAGCTATCGATGGCCAAAAATATTTTTCTATCGATGTGGTAGTATACACTTTTAGGAAAAGGTACTGAATTAAAGTTCAATCTGTATCTTAAATGTGCCCAATACCAAATAATCGAAGTCGAATTGAGAACCTCCTTCTTTTTGAAGTCGGTTTAAAATACTCTAATTTCTACATCGTCGATCGTGATCGTCACTTTCGCGGTCCAGCCGTTGTCGGTGTTGACCGCTTCTATGACAATCATAGTGTAGCAGCCACAACGGAATGTCTTTTACTTCGAACAGGACATAAACGCAAAGCAGTAGAATAGCTGTTTAAACGCGGGCTCCCTTTCGAATCTGTCATTGATTAGTTTAGACCTTTATCTCACAATAATCACGACGACTGCGTTGTGCATACACAGAGTACTTGACAGAGGCGCCGCCGGCCCAGTCTTGTCTGTGGTGTTTGTGACCCAGCGGTTCAGTCTTCAAAGACTATCATGAAGTGACAACATCTAGAACGTCGGTACGTTTTAAATGCGGTCATTTACGACCAAAATCCGTCTTGAAAATACTCAGATACTACTGGTGTCAGGAATTTAGGTGTAACACCCCTTTCTCTCCGAAAGCAAGCCAACAAGTCTGAGCTATCTTTGAGAGTACACTAACTACGAGAGTGGAAGGACACGGGAGCACAAAAGTCCGTTTTTCTTTCCTTCTCGAATATTGTAAGAAATATTGACTTTTTTTTACAAAATGATTTATTTTTTAATCATGATAAAACAAAACTCACAACCTACTTATGTAATTAATCATTTAAAACAGATCTTTTCAAAACAAATATTTGATTATTTTATTCAATGACATTATTTTAAAAGTAATAAAAAAAACTGGCCAAGCGCGAGTCAGACCCGCGCACTGTGGGTTCCGTACCACCCTTAAACTGAATTTGAGGTAAAGATCACAACAGACTGACTTGACGAAACTATAAGGGTTCCGTTTTTAGCCATTCGGCTACAGAACCCTTAAAATTTTTACATGACATTATTTTAAAAGTAAAAAAAAAGTTTACAATATTCGAATAGCAAAGAAAAACGGAGTTTACAATAAGTAAGAGTTTACTCACCACGACTCCGTACGCGGTGTACTCGGCGGAGGCGCCGCCGGCCCAGCCGCCGTCGGCGGCCGCGTCGGTGGCCGCGGGGTTGCCGACCGTCGTGACGCCGTACACCGGGTACGAGCGAAGCGTCTCCCTGGACATTAAAAAGAAAGTTGGTTTTCAATTAAATTAAACAAAATCCGGTTCAGCTTGGATAAAATTGCTTTCATATGGCTCTACATCACTGAATCTCTATCATTCGCATTTCTTTTAAAAAAATGAGAGCATGAACAACGAATCCTAAAAAAATATATTGAGGAAATTTTAGGAAAAGGTTCCTAGCTCTATCGAGAAGATGGAAAGATGAATTGTTATTCGTTTGCCTCAGTCAGGTTATTTTGGAAACAGATTTGCACAGAAAAAAGTGATGGAAAAAAAAACAAGGTAAACACTGAGCATAAAAACTTAATTTTTTTGATAAGAAACTGAAAAAAGCATTGAATCATGCTGAAATTCATAACTTTGAAGCCTTAGGGCACTGGTGTTATCGGAACAATGTAAGTTACCACAAAGAAATGTAGAAGGTTAAAAGTTACACACATTTTCAGACCTTAAGACCTTAACACTTGATACGCCTATTCCAGTCTAGAGACAAAAGAAATGCTTACATTTGCGGCTGGTGACCTTGGGTGTATATCTCCTGCGGCTCCACATACTGCACATGGTAGTTGACGCCGTTCCCGCCCTCGCCTGTTGATAGCACAGTTTAATTATTTATTTTGCTAAACAAATAAGTTAAAACCTTGCAAGATACAGATTAGTCAAATGGCTTATTAGTACAGTTAATGATGAATTAAAGTCAACAAAGTTAGCAGGTTATATTAAGCGTGGTCGCGCCCACGCCTAGCGACGGCCTCGTTTTGTCAGAGACAGAAGGACCTATAATTACGGCACAGAAACCTGAGGGCTCGGGGTGTGCCGAGTAACTATGCAACTCACAGGGGTAATAGGACCGGTAGCGAGGCACCTCCATACCGCCGGAGATCTCCCAGGCAACTTGCCCTGGACCAAGACTTCCCAGAAATACGCACCGGCCTAATATCCCCCGTCTCTGTCTAATCCAGCCCTCTCGCTCTATCCGAAGCCCCCTACCTACCCACCCCACCTGTTATTTTGACCATTGTAAGAGAGATGTAAGCGATATAATTGCAAACTTTCCCCTTTGTAGAGCATTTATTGAGTATGTACTTGGGATTTATTTTACAGGATGTTTACAATTCAATTTTGATTGATTACTGATGTTATTGAATCATTATTAGGATTTAATGGCGCATGCATGATGATGTAAGCTTCACAGAGAAACAAACTGTCAAGAATTCTTCAAATACCTCATATTTAATAAGGTCTTGCAAGTCTAATCTAATTAGAATTAGATTTTCATATCTATTTCATTGACGTACGTGTCTATCGTATGCGAAATTATTTTGCTGTAATTTAGCATCATTTGGTTCCACGTGCTTTATAACATTTTATTAGCATTATGAGAAATAGTTATGAAAAAGAAAATGTTCTTCAGAATCAAATGTTACACAATAAATTAACTATATAATTCCACAACTTACCCCCAAACATTGATTTTACACGTTAAAGTGCCTCTAAAGGAATATTATACCCCAAAAAATATTTCTCGCGGAAAATTTCAACAACAGATATCTCCCAAAATTATGTACAGTACATAAGCCGAAAAAAATGGAACACCCAATAATCTCAGACACATAACGGGGCGCGCGGCACGCGTCATCCCGAAGGTAGCCAGCCACCTGCCAACAACTCGCGCAACAATAAACGCAGCCCTCCGAACTAACCAGGTAGATAATCCAGCGCAATTACACCCCATTATAACTATCACTCCACGATTAAAACTACTACCTACAACATTGACGTAGAGATCACTTTTGATTGATGCAAAAAATATTACACTTTTAATATGCCATCAATCTGACAGGTACGAGATAATCAGATTGGATGTACCGAGGGTGGATCGGTGTATTATTTGTCAAACGATCAAAGGTTTCCGAGACGTTAGTAGTGCGTTGTGTGAAAACACAAATAGAGGACAATCGCAGTAAAGCCCCACAAAAGCTCATGTAAGTTGTTATCCCTGTATTTTTGATCTTTACTATTGAAAAGATTGCAAAGTCCAATAAGATTCTTATCATGTTTCATATTCTTGTTTGAACCAAGTATACCAAAACCAGGGTGTGTGTTGATGTTGAATTGGGTAAGAGTTGATATTTCAATAGTTAGATAAGAAATGACAGCGAATACCACATGCTATAGATTTTAATACTACCACTGATTTCTCCAGAGTATTGGCATATGATGGATGAATGACGTCTTAGGTTTAATCGCCGTACTTGTTATCGGTCAGCGTCCTTATCTGACAAAAGTATATTTAACTACTCTTAATATCTAGACATGTTAGTTGACCATGAATATTTTATTATCATAATGATATGTACGACGATTACATGTCCTTCTTGGACTGTCATGTTGATCAGTAGATTAACATGATTCACAAGCCCCTACACCACAATAGTTACATAGTTCGAAGATGCAAGGTAGGTTAGCAAGCGAAAGCGTAGCAAAAGAACAAAAAAGAAACAAATATAACTTGCTTTCTTGGTCACTGTTCTCCTCGATCTTGATCTCCTGTGTCGCGGCGCTCGGCCATGCGTCCTGCACTGAGCCGTCCACACAACAAAACACATAAATAAATCAAAATAAAATGTGCCAGAACAAACATTATGTGCGTAGATAAATAATACATGCTGGCAAATAAATAAGCAACAAAAAATATTGGGTACAAGTTTAACTACACGATTGATAAGTAAAATAAAAGAGTCTAATTGGATTTTTTTTCTCAGGCTTTCGTTATAAAATATAACGTCCGGTAAATGCAAACAGTGACAGGTCTAATCTGTCCTACATTTTTAAACTGCTGCGTTTGCGCATACTTTCGGTTTTGCCTGTTTTATTACCAAAGTTTAACTTCAAAACCAACTCTCGCCTGCATCAACGCTTATTGTCTTAGGAATCAACCAAATTCAAACACTCTACTGTACCATTTTTAATAATCCACGTCCACCTACAGTGAAGTACATACATACACTATCACTATGTTAAATAATCTTATCAAATCCTCTAATTGAAATCTTATCTACAACACCTAGTCTCATGCTGTAAGGTCACACACCAAATGATCACTCACTTGCGACGGTGATGTACGTATGCTGCGCGTCGGCCGTAGGGCTGGAGTGGCCGGAACTGTCGCCGTTCACCTCCACCACTGTGCTCGACACCTGCCGATGAAGGTTACAATTATAAAATGATTCAAGTTTACCGTGCTCGACACCTGCCAATAAAGATAGGCGATTTGATTCGAGATTTGACAGCTTGAAATCGATCCCTGTGGACATTATAGGGGAGGCCTATGTTCAGTAATAGTCCCCCTAGCCGATTTTCGCCTACGGTGGCCAGTCACAACGACTAACCGACTGCGCGGGACATATTATAGTGCACAAGTGTGTGCGGCCGATGGGACAGCAATCTGACACGACCGGTGAGAGATCAGGCGCAGGACCAACGGCTTTACGTGCTTTCTGAGACACAAGGATTAAACACCGCCAATTTCCAAACTCCGGGCTACCCTGAGAATTTCTGAAGAGAAAAACCCAGGTATATATTTTGACCCGACCGGGGATCGAACCCGGGACCTCTGGCGCAGCCGTCGCTTTAATAATGCGACCCTCCAACCATCTGAGCCACCGAGGAAGTGTGGCAAGTCTTTATGTGGCAGTAAAGAATGACTGAACGTCCAGCGACTGATTATGATATGATTTAAGTTTTGAACCTTCTGAAAGTTAGAAACGGTATTTGCAGGCGACTCATTTTCAGAATCCTTGGTTTTCAAGCTGAGGCTAACTATCCTAGCTAGATCAATCATTATTGCATGTCAGTTGATGACTGCAAATAGGCCAGCAAGCCAACGCAAAACGTGGGTCAGGCTTTTTATTATTGCGAAAAATAATAGCGTTTTTTACGGATACAGGTGGCTCAGGATAGAAGAGACATAAGCATAAAAGAAAGGAGGCCTATATCAAGAGAATGGTAGAAGAAGGCTGAGAAGAAGAAAAATAAGAAGATACCACTGTAAAGTGTAACAAAGAGTACTAAAGTAGGTTAATTTTTTTACATTTTACAGTGGGTGTAATTTATATTGAACGTTTATGTGAGTGGGTTGGGTTGAGTTGAGTTGAGTGTCAGAAAAATTTTTAAATACAATTAGAAAACCCTGGACTCTGTAGTATTTGGATATTTTTGTGAAAATCTCAACTGTCTAGCTATAGTGGTTCTTATGATATCTTTTGGGTATACCCAAAACAAATACAATCATACCTATCATTTGCTGCTGGTGTTAATTATATAGAATTATGTGTTGTACATTACTAGGAAAACGATGAACGTGCTGGCTGAAGAGCTTTGCATTGGGCGCTTGCCAAGACAGCAGTCAACACGCAGCTCTATGAAATATGTTTTATTGTCGCCTCAACTTCATTTACGAAGCACACATACTGTGTATGTGTGTACTGTGCTGTAAGAGCTTGTATCCCAATGAACCGTTTTGAATACGACAGGGCTTCTGTGCGCAATCGTTGGCCTCAGCATGAATTAAAAATGAACGAAATATTTCGGAAACTACCCACACGTTTGGTCACTTTAGTCGTCAACGGCGCTGGCGAAATAAACTCGCGGTGAAGCTAGGATTTTCCAATATTGCTTTAAGAATACACTTCAGTAATTACTACCAAAGCGCTGCCATCACTGTGCTACGAGCATCTATTTTACATGTAGCGATAGTTTTTAATTAGAGGTTGTATTTTGAAGTGAATCACCAACTTCTAGGAGTAACAGCAAAACCGGGGAATGAAGTCGTGGTGTCGCGTCGTGGGCTGGGGGACTACTCAGAAATATTAGTATTACATTTATTTCCTATGATATCAGTTTACCTGCTGAATGGCGTGCTGCAGATGTATGGAGTTGGGTATCTCGGGTATGACGATGAGCTCCCGCACGGCGCCCGGTGACGCGCCGCCGCCCGCGCCTGCGTTCCCTCCCTGTTGGCAATAACACTTTCGATCAAACTTTTGAATACTGCCGACGTAATTAACTGGTGTCATTTCACGCAGACGAAAATCGTCTCATCCAGTTTAAAAACTAGTACAGAAGATTCGTTGATTTTACCACACACACACACATCCGCAATGATAAAAATTAAAAACTTTACTTTTGAAACGGTCAGTAGACACAATGTTTTCATAGCTGGTAGGCTAGTCTACAACAATGGAAAATATATTCCTTAGGAATATTAAATTTTTGTGGAAACGTAAAGTTTGAGTTATTCGAAGAGTTAGGCTAGAATATTAACTTCGACACTTTGCTTAGAGCAATCTGGCCCACATATCACATCTTAGATTAAAATGTGATTGGTAAAACAAATCTCTTCTTTGCTTTGATTTAAGTTCTGCTTTTGACAGCATTAATCACGAAATTTTGTTAAATAAACTATCTCACTACGGTGTAAGAAATGAACAACTTGGTTTAATAAGGAGCTACCTGGAAAACCGAAAACAGTATGTGGAACTCAATTCCTTTAATGGCTGTAAAGAGATCGTCTGTAAATCGGAAATGGTTACCATAAAAAAAGGTGTACCACAGGGTTCTATATTGGGTCCATTGTTTTTCATAGTATTTATAAATGACCTCTTTGATTTTGTAAACACGGAACTGCAAAACGTCAAACCAATAATATTTGCTGACGACACAAATGCGGTTATTGCAGCGGATAATCTACTAGAGCTAAATTCTAAAGTAATTCTAAAGTTGAGAACGCCGATAGGGCCTATCGGCGTTCTCAACTTGGTTTTCTATAAACGATTTGGCCATCAATATCCAAAAAACAAATGTTATGTTGTTCGAATCAACTTCTAGAAATAAGGATGTGGTAAAATGCGCCTTAAATAACATTGACATCACAGCTGTGAAATATGTTAAGTTCCTGGGGATTTTTATCGATTCTTTACTAAATTGGAAGAAAGAACTTGAGAATGTTGCAAACAGCATTAGTTCGTCCTGCCACGTACTAAGAAGTCTCAGAGATGAGATCACGATTGAGCAGCTAAAGATGACTTATAATGCTCTAATTGACTCAAGGCTGCGTTACAGTGTCAAACTTTGGGGCAATAGCTACCAATATAACATTAACAAAGCGTTCGTAGCACAAAAACGAGCAATTAGGATAATTTTCCGCTTATCCCAACTAGAGTCCTGCAGGAATTATTTTATAAAACTGGGTGTTCTAACGGTCCCATGTCTCTATATATTCGTGACACTATGTGACAAAATTAAGCACCCTAGCAAATTAGAGGCACCCCTGGAGAGAGAAGTAAGACTCACCACCAGGAGGAAAGATATTCCCTTTGAAGGTAACACAGACCGGCCAAAACTGAACATTTATAAACACAGTGCTCGCTACCAGGCGGCACGTCTGTATAATAGGCTCCCCATGGAATTAAAAACCATAAACAAACTATCAATATTTAAAAGAAAACTTAAGTCATTACTTGTAAGAAAATGTTACTATTCTGTGGGGGATTACCTTAGGGATGGTTTCAGATAAATAGTTTACCAAATTTTATAAAAAAAGTGACTTTTTCAATTAAATTTTAGATTAATTATTTATTTAATTTTTCTGTGACATGTTATTCTTTATTATTTACAAATCTTGACATTTTGTTAAAATTTATACTTCTTTTCGCCATAAATTACGTAGTTAGAATTTTGTGTTAATTTTTTATTGTATTTTAATTGGTGTATTATTATTATTTTTCTGAAAATGTTCAACGCAATGTGTATTTTGCTGTGAATAAATACTTGAATTTGAATTTGAATTTGATGAATACCGAGCCGGCCCGACCAGGACCGGCCAGAACTCGGGATGATGGAGTACTGTTACAGAGCAGCCTTTCTCTAAGTGGGAAAGAACGACTTCGAATGTTGCGATAAAGCGCCGCCATAATGCCATAGAGACGAAATTCTAACAAGTTTGAGAGCCTATGAAGGAAGAAGTCTAAGCTGGACGGCAAAAATCTGCAGCTGCTTTCACACGAAACTGCTGGTTTCTACATATAGGATCTCTATTAAGTTGATTCCGAGCGCGGCTACATGCAGTGCGCATGCAGTTGGGGTTTGTGGCCTATCTCGTACTTGTCCCTTAAGGCCTTAGACGTACCGTCGTGGGCACTGCCGCCTTATCACTTTTAACCAAAAATCGCTTGCGCACACCACACAAAAACGGAATTCACTCCAAAAGACTACGCGAGACGCGAAGTGCAACAAGTGAATTTGGCTCATAAACTGGTTAGGCCGCGGGGACCTGGAATATACCTGCGCAGGCGCCGCGAGCCGCGCCGCCATTTCAGGTGAGGCGGGCGGCGACGACTCCACTAGAACCTCGTCGCCGCACTCAAAGTCTGCAACAGATTAACATACATTTTGATTAGAGAACTTCTTACATTCTACTCCCCCTGATAACTGATGTTATCACATACTATTCTGATGTTTATTTCAAATTACTAATAATAATACTAAGGCAATATGAATGTCTGTCTGTCATTTTAGGGGCTTGTATGTAAGTCTGTATTAACATTGCATAAATTAAATAACGTGAAAGACTGTAAAATGTTTTCTGAAGGTTACTGAAAATGAAGCATGTACCAAAATTAAGTTTACTATTGATTTTATGATTGAAACTGCAAATAAAATTAAATAAATAATTTAGCAGTTAAATAACAAAATCTAAAAGTTGTAATCATACAGATAAATAAAATTGGTATCTTGTAGCAAGTTGAATATTATTTCCCCCTGTGTTGAACAACAGGGGATCCAACCCCTTCCAACTACCTGCACTCACTAATAATGAAACCTTATACTTAATTGACAATCATTATTAAGCATTACATTAATTCGTTTCCACTGTAATTGAGTACCCTAAAAGTTGAAAAAACATTATTTCTGTAAAATAATATTACCCAATACAGTTTGGTAAAACTTATTCTTAGTTATATTAGGTAATTGCTAACTATATGTTTGAAGGTTTTAACCATATTTTTTATTGAAAATGCATAACTATAATCATTTTCATTTGTTAGAATTGGCATAACTAGGAATAAATTATGATCTATTACTTAATCATTTTGGGGTTTATCAAGTTTGTAATTAATTGAATCTAAATTAAAACTTTTGCACATTATTGTCTGAAAACATCAATCCAGATAGATTTTTTTTTCGGGTATTGATATACAAACATATTAAAAATATCTAGATTAATTGAAAACAATACACTCATAATAAGGTATCATCTAACTTGAAGTTATTTTATAGAATATTTAAACAAATTTAAATCTCAAACACAATATTTGAAACAAAACAATTGCATAACGCTATCCCAAGCGATAGAGATGTTATTGATCTGCCCGGAGCTCGGGTGGCGGAGAGTATTCGTAGAGCGTATCCAGGCAACACCTCATCTGTCCCTCCGCACCTTCACTCTCAACATAACAACTATATAATAGCACTCACTCTCAAGGTAAAACACATTCTCAAACCCCATTTCAGACATTTTGAATTGTTATTTGGGAATCACAATGTAAAAATTACTTTGACACAACAGTTACACATTATGGTGAGACTCAACTGATAGATACAGACAAATGTTATTGATCAAACAACTGTTACTATGAGGCTGCTGCCATGTTAGGCAAGCTTGGTGTAATGTAAGCACTTTGTTTTGTGGTGTTTACTACTAGAAGTGGTGTGTGTCACGGTGTTGGTGTATGCAGGGGTGCATGCAGGTGCTAAGTCACGCTCCGGTGACACCACCTGCCATCTGCTGATGTTGATATGCATGGGTGAACAATATTACCTTGTTTATTGATAATGTAACAGTTTATTACTTATGGTATTGGGTGGCTTTTTGTATTATTCTTTATTAACCTTTTTCTGATATGATATAATGTGTGTTTAAATACTTGAATTTTAAACCTAGCTTTTTAGTTATCTCTAGTAATAGAATGTATGTACTTACAGAAACAAAAAATATGTAATAACAATTTTCCTCAATTTAAACTGAGTGTTTATCATAACATTTATGATGATGATGATGAACAGATGATGAGTCATGAATTTTAGTGTTTCAGTATCAGTAAAGCCTCTTAATGAAAGTAGTAGGTACAATTAATACAGAATTATGTGTTGTGATCTTATGAACATTCCGGTGACACGAGTGAGGCTCGTGCCGTGCCAGGCGCCGCCGCCACCCTCCCACCTCGATAACTATGATAAAATTGATACGCAATCGCTCGCTCGGTCGGGATCGAGGGGAACATTTGGGACGCCTCCCGCCCTCCGTGATACACGTCTTAAGAGTACGTGGACAGTTTTTGCAGTTTCAACGCTAGATTTAAGAGCAATATTCAACAAAAAATAGATGATTAAGTCACGAGAATACAATAAACCCACCTGCCAGCCATACTTTGATGTGTCAAAAAATAAACAATCCAAACAACTTCGGTCACTTTGTAACACACGTTTTGAATAAATTGAATCAAAACTTACAATAGATCTGTTCTAAAATTTCAGACGATTTATATAACACGATAAGAATTTGACTTTATCAATGTTGTTGTCTTCTTGTAGCTACACCCGTTTCCTAGGCTACGGTTTCCCCGGCCAAAAGCAGCCAAAAGTTGAAAAACGGAACGTAACCACCAGGTGGCGCTAATAAGTTCTCTGTTCTCTCTCCGAGCTGAGTTATCTGTGCTGTGTGTGTGTGGTCCGCAGGGCTGCCAGATTGTATAATTGGATACAAAATCTGTATAATCGGACCATAAATTGTATCCCTGATCATTTCGTATAATACGATACAAAAGCATGCGGCATGAAATAAAATGGGAGTTCAGCTTTTATTTTTCTCGAAATTGTCCACTCACTCTGCAGAGATGTAGTGAAAGTATTATTGCCAACTTCACAACTACGATGAAGTAAAATGTCGTGTCGTGTGGCTATAGTTCCTGCTGATTGTAAGCACTGATGGGTTGAGCAAATCACTACGTGTAATGTGTCGTTCGGTTGTCTGTAAGTGATGCTTTTATTTTTTAAAGTTGTCACTGACAAGTATTGTTACTGTTTTATCATTAATTTTAATTGTTATTATCTCCAGAGCAGCCGCTCCTCGTGGATTCAAAATTTTATCAAAATCAGCTCAGCTGTTTGAGCGTGGCCAGTTTACAAACATTTTATATTAAACAACTTTAGTTTTATCACTCTAAAAAGCAAACCATAAATTGTAAGCGCTCGCTTCGCTCGCGCAATAACTTAAGTTTATTGTCACTATGGAAAGCATTACGAACCAAATTTTGAAGCGCTCGCTGCGCTCGCGCAATGATTCACTATTCAAAATTTATACTACAACAAAATTTTATCAAAATCAGCTCAGCTGTTTGAGCGTGGCCAGTTTATAAACATTTTATATTAAACAACTTTAGTTTTATCACTCTAAAAAGCAAACCATAAATTGTAAGCGCTCGCTTCGCTCGCGCAATAACTTAAGTTTATTGACACTATGGAAAGCATTACGAACCAAATTTTGAAGCGCTCGCTGCGCTCGCGCAACGATTCACCATGAAGAGCGTTGAAAACCAAGAATTTTAAGCGCTCGCTTCGCTCGCGCTGATTTTCGTTGTCCTTGATAGGGTTAAATACCATTGAAAAGGATATCACCTGTTTAATTACCGATTGAAAGGGAGATAAAATAATGAAAACTGCATGAAAATTGGTTTAGACGTTTCTGACATTAGCACAAGAAAAAAAATGACTGCATGACCTAAAAGTTTGACTGGCAGAGAATGCTTTTAGCATTAAGTCCACCTTTGTACGCTAAATTTGTGGAATAAAGTCTTAAAATAAAAAAATAGGCCCCAATTTTTTTTTTCTCATAGATCTTTCATGTACACAACAGTGATCATTTATATGTACAAATTTAATAATGTTAGTTTTTCGAAATTACGAAAAAATATTGATTTATGTATAATGCGATCAAAATTTGTATAATTGCGGATACTAAACTGTATAATCGAAATTTATTTGCTGGCAGCCCTGGTGGTCCGTTGAACAAACTTTTGCTTTTATTATTTAGAAGAGTAGGTAATTAGAGTAGGTATCCTATCAAATACCTACATAAAATATATTTTTAGGATACGTAAACCGGGTTTCATTTGAAAATTATCGCTTAAATAAGTACCTATATATCAGTATACTATTCAAAATACCTTCGACATCAAAAATATAAACTGAAGATATTGAACTGCCTTCTACATTTTCAACTTTTGGATCCATACTTTCAATCGTCTTGCTAAAAGTAGGTATCTTGCTGGAACAGAACAGCAGGTGTACAGTATTCAAATTCAAAAATCACCTTGGTAATTAATTGTTTATACTAAAAAATATCAATAAAACTGTCAATCTATCGGACTTATAATATTTAAAAAAAAACAGCTACATTGTTTGTCTTACTAGTATTTTCAAAGAAGGTCGTTTAACTTGTTTGAACTCCCGTATTCCAAGTAGGTAGGATCATTTTTTAGGGTTCCGTCACAGAATAGTGAAATAATTTACTGATGGAAAATGTGAGATTTTAAACTTTCGCGTTGCATTACAATGAGAATTAGACATGACGAGCTACAAAGATGACGGGTCTAAACACGAAATACTCTACGTTTCGGCTGCGTTGCAACAGCCGTGGTCACGAGCCAACTCAAGTTGCCGTCATGTCTAATTCTCACTGATGGAAAATGGCAAAAAATCGTCAACAAGTCTGTCTGTCAGATTTTTTCTTTCTCTATGGTCTGACCGTCCATATGTCACGTTGCTCAGTGGTTGAAACTTGGTCAGCCTACCGATCTTGTGCCCCTATAACCGCTTTACGATTCTCATACAAAAAAAAACAAAAAAAACTATTATGATAACAAAAAACTACATTTAAGATGGGGCGCTCTCATACCTGGACTAAAGGAAAAAATGCCTCCCCCTCTCTAAATTAGCGAGTGAAATTATCAAAAGAGTACACCTTGTATACTTATTCCTAACAAACACTTTCAATTACTTTGAACGAGAAGCGAATAAAATAAAATGGACCATAAATATTTTATCTTTAGCACTTAATTATACAAAATAAGTGGTGGTGGAGAATTCCATTCGACGTTAATTCTAGATTTTTTAAAGAACGCTCCATTTTCCCGGGATTTGGAACCTTACATTCCAAAAAAACTTAATACGCCAAAAACTTCATCTGCATTTTTATGGCACCAATACAGAAATTAACCTTTAAGGAAAATTCATAAGCAGGACGAGGACGATTTTAGAAAGAAAGGAAAGATCGAAGAAAAAACGTCCACTCCTAATGTATTCATACGATACATACTACAATACAACACCACATCGATTGATGCCTCACAAATACATGGCGTCATCATAAGTTTCACTAGTGTTGGTTTGAATCCCGGGATAGTAAAACATAAAACTTGCAAACATTTTGAATCCAGTTCTTATTTTCATGAAAAGTATATTTTATTTCAGCAAAACTTCATGTATACTATATCTTCAATATAGAGTCCATTGCATTCCCTTTAAAAATCTTGCCACGCTGTATACAGCTGTTTCAAAACAACGGGTAAGGAATCAAGGGAGCTACTCTGAATCAGTAACTTAATTTTTTTCTCCAGGAACATGGGTCGAAGTATGCAAAAAAAGATCGACTCTCCACAGAAATTAGAAGGTTTACGTACCTAACCGATTTAGTATGGGAAGTATATTTTTTTGGCGTTATTCGACCTACATACATATGTTTGAGAAAGTTGTTAAGTTAGGATCTGAGTATCTCCCTTCATTTTTTACTCGTTGTCACAGAATAATAATAGTTGTTTTGAAAAACCTCGTATTTTTTAGGGTTCCGTAGCCGAATGGCAAAAAACGGAACCCTTATAGTTTCGTCAAGTCTGTCTGTCTATCCGTCCGTATGTCACAGCCACTTAATTCTGAAACTATTAGCACCACACAGCTGAAACTTGGTAGGTAGGTGTATCTTGTTCACCGTTTTCCGATTCAGATACAAAAAGTAAAAAATAAATTTATTTTAGGGAGGGCTCCCATACATGAAAGTAAAACCTAAAATTTTTTTTTACTTTGACCTATGTATGGATAGGTCTTTTAAAATGACATTGAGGTTTTACAACCATTTTTTCTAAAAGTCTAACGTTTAAAATATAGTGCCTTCCAAAGTGGTAAAATGGGCGTCCCCCCCCCCCCCCCATGTAACTTTTGACTAAGAAAGTGAAAATGTTGGAAAAAATATATTATGTAGATCTTAACAAAAAATTTCAACGAAAATTGGTTTGAATGAGTTCGAACCAGTAGTTTTTAAGATATTGCACATTTTCATCAACCGCAAATATAACTTTGTCTTTTATACAAACACTATGAAAAACAAAGATATTTTTGCTGTCATAAAATATTGTGATATTTTCGTTAGGTGGAAGTAAGTGGACCCCGAATCCAGTTTAAGGTGGCACGGAACCCTCAGTGCGCGGGTCCGACTCGCACTTAGCCGATTTTTTGATTTCTCATCAAAGATCTATATCTACCATGTATCATGTAACATGTACCATGTATCTACATGTATGTATCCTGGTCCTGGCAGATTAAATGGGAATATTGTTACAAAATATTTTAAATGGGTAGTTTAGCGCACACTCTAGTCTTATTTAATTTCTTCGTTAGTTCAGTCTTCTTATGCGTAAAAATGACTTGATTCTTGAATGCTGAAATAAAGTCTGATTTGTTCTTATTGTACATATTTTAATCATGCTTACCCATAAAACTACAACCAACGTCGAAACTTTTACAATTGAACGCGTTGACATTTTGCCTCAGGCATTTTGCATAACTGCGATCATCTATAATCTGATGCGATGACGCCCTAAACAATGTGTATTTTCGGAACTTGATCACACGAAATGTGCGGATAAGTACTAGATCTAAAACTATCAACAAGGAAAATATTTTTTTTGTCACCCATATTAAAATCGTCATCAACTAATCAACTCAACCGTCGTCGAAATTATGATAATTGAACCGTTAACATTTTACCTTCGGCATTTTTCAAAACCACGAGTGATTATAAACTGACGAAGCCATAAGTAAACGGCTTTGCCATCCACAGATACTCCTTATGAAAAATAATAGCTAGGTGGAAGTTAGTAGAACCCACCCCTGACTCTTGATCATTTTCGATAAATAAATATTTTTTGGATATTCAGCCGTTTGTTGAACACCATCAATCACTAGTAGGTCTCTTAACGAACAGTGTTGATCACAGATTCGGATATATTTTTCTTATGGATTTAGTTGGAATGGTAGGTTGCTGAGCTCTATGTAGCTCATCATAACGATAAACAATACCCCACTAGGAAACAAAGACAAATAAACTTTTTGAAAAATAAAATGTCATGTCATGTCAAATGATGCTGTGCTGACAGCAGCTGTCAATCCAATCATCATCAAAGAAAGAAGAATATTTTTCTTCCTGTATTTTTTACCTTCTCGCTTGGTCAAATTGCTTTTTCAAGTCAATTATTGAGATTATTTTGTTGCAAAATCAATGTTCTGAAATTGAAACTAGTACAGGATGAAGATTATTATAAAAAAATTGCAAGGAGGGGAATGTACTTTAGAGGTAAACTCGAAACTCATATCATAAGCCTTTAAAAGCTGTATCATATCATCATATCACTTTGATCATTTATCATTTGATGAATATTTTTGCAGGTTCTGCCGTCTACGTGTATATCTGAAATCAAACGACAAATATCTGACAAATTAAATATACCCATTGAAGAACAAAAACTGTTACTCCTTGGACGAACATTAGCAGATGAACAAACTGTGCAATCATATCCTACAATAAAAGATGGTTCCAAGCTTAATTTAGTCGTTAAAAAACCTGAAGGTCTGTACGAGGCATCAGTTAAATATTTTAAGAAACTGGGAATGTCAGATAATGAGGCTATGAACACAGCTCAAAGGCTTCTCCGAATAGTACAGGACAAGTTTAATAAATTATCATGGGACGACATTGACAGGTTATCTATGGACTGCCTTTTGGATGAAAGGGGATGTCGACCGACACTGGAACGGGAACCAGATACTGATGACATGTACAGCTTGTGACCTTGATTTATTGACTGTGCCTATTTGTAAAATAAGATTTCAAAACTTAGGGTCTGTCTCACCATCTACAAATCAGCACTCACCAACAAATATGGAACATCAATATAATTGTACCAAGTATTTGGTAGAAAATACTAACTTCTATATAAATGTATGTTTTGAAGAATTAGAATTTTATGTTGCTACATAATTAAATATTCAACTTAGAGATTCAAGATTGTAATTATTGATAATAGAATACAAAACAATTTGAGTTGTCATCTCTAATACTCCCTAATTTCAGTCAATAAATAATTCTCAATTAACCTAAGGCAGCAAATTTTCAGGACAGAACTAGTTTTCAAATGTACTAAATTTTTACATAAATAAATAAATACCTAAACAATTGTCACTTATGTACTTGCTTGGTAGCTCACATAAGTTAGATGGATTGCTCTACATTATGTAGAATCTAGTTTAAATGGTGTAAATAATTTTTTAAACCTTTCACTAGCTTAAGTTAAAAAATTCGTAATACCAAATGCAATCAGTAAACATTTACATCCATTGTTTAAAACCCTAATAAATAAGACACTTGTTTGATCATGCATCATTTTATTTTCATACCTTAGAATAATTTATATCCATGGCAAGTTAATACACAGACTGTTGTTGACTCAACATTTATCTAAATAAATGCAATGTAATTTTCGTTATCTTTACGAATGCAATAAATATAATTTAGATACATTATAATGCAAAATTTGATTTAAAAGCAAAGAACATATGTTTGGTCAAGAGTAAAATTTTACTAAATTACAGATAAAGAAGTTTCTTATTTACACACACCAAATTGTACAAAGAAATTTAATGTAGAAAAGTAGATTTTCAATGCACAGTTGAAGAGAGATCAAATGATTAGACTCCAGTTTAGCATAAGACGTAGCACATAGGCACTTCACTTTAAACAAACCTACATCCAAACGTTCACAACCTTACAATGAGCCTAATTGTTAATTTACGTAAATCTAGTACAATTTAAACATTCAATTTATGTAAAGAAAGTAACAAATACTACATCATAGACATAAACAGCCTTCTGTTATGTTTTTAAGTAAAATCAAGTAATGTTACTATGATTTTTCAAAAATTACATCTAAGGTCATATTAAGTTAACATTTAACTACTTAAGTCATTAATTAAATAAATGCAAGATAAAACTTTGAGTAATGATGTGTTTTTTATTTGAAAAATATTTTTCCATGCAAGAAAAAAAACTGTTTTTAAACTTGAATGTATAGAATATGCTTAGGCTTCATTTGTTTGACATAATCTTCTTTATGTAGCGCGGTTGTAAAATATTAATCACACACTAAATAAAAGGAAGTAACATTCTAGTGAACATAACTCAACCATTTGAGACTTATTCCTAAATTCATCAGATACGTATTGCGGATCAATAAAACCTTCTTAAGAAATTACATAAGTCGTAATCCTATCATACTATGTATTAACGTTTCTACACACTAAATACCTAAATACGTTGACAGTTTGTTTTTAACTAGCTTTTAAATACCAGTGTAACAAAATACTTTGAATATCTAATTATGATAATATCATATTGCTTCTCTGTTTCTTTCTGAAAATGAACTGAACACAATTTTGAATACTTTTGAGAATATTTTCTGGCAGAAAATTAAAGAAGTGAAAGATATATCTATGTTTAAAAATAATAAGCACCAAAATATATGAGTACACAATAGATCCATCTAAAGATGTATTGCTAGAACATAACATCATAAAGTTAATATGACTGTTAGTTATGGGTCAATATCGTTGTAATTTTTCCTATAATACCACGCCAGTCACATATCATCACAACAAAATGTATTGCAGATATTTCCATCGCCAATTGCTGCAAAGTACATAGGATATGGTCGAGGTCTCTCGCCCATGGTCATACCTCACCATCGTTATTTTTCAACGAATAACGCTTGCACACGACAAAAAACGGGCGTTATTTCAAACATAAGACGTTGTCAGATGCAAGCGATTTTGGCTCTTAAGGTTAGGAACGAGAGAACGCAACCAATTTTGAGAAAAAAATATTTACAATAATTTATAAGTAAAGGTCTTTTCCCACTGCATAGTACCATACCATGGCCTTGCTAGGAACGCGTCAGGCACGAACAGCAACACTATACGCTATACCTTTCCCACTGAACGGATTGACAGCGTTCTGTCTCACCCTTACATGAAGCGAGAACGTATTCTGCCGGTGCTGACACGCTCTGTGCATGGCACGCAATGGTGTTGGTTAGTGACGGATCAGTCTAATGGAAAAGGTGTCAGTTTTCAATACAAAGTTTTTTTTTTGCCTGACATTCCTAGCACGGTCACGGTACGCGACGGTGCAGTGGACAAAAGAACTTAAAGCTAAAGACGCAGCAGATCTGATAGGGTACTCAACGAAACCGATTTAACTTGAAAACAGTATCAGTGAATAGCTGCAATCGCGATACCGAAATAAACATAAGTGAAGAATTTTTGAAATTATCAAAATCACTTGGTTGAAGTACACGCAAGGCGGCCGCGGGGGCGGGCTGCCGGTCGCCGGCGGCCATCAGTCGTAGTCGCTGTCCTCCTCAGTGGACGACTCGGACTCCGAGCTGTCCGGGTGGTTCTTGGTGATTTCGATGCAGTTGTCCACATCCGTCAGTCTTCGAAGCGATCGCCCTGCAAATGATTACCATTGTGAGTGCAGAGTCTCGTTTCTATAGGTATAATATTATAATAATAATCCGCCTAGCCTATTTCGACTACGGTGGCCAGTCACAACGACTAATCGACTGCGCGGGACATACTATAGTGCACAAGTGTGTGTGCAAACACAGGTGCACTCTCCATTCCTTTCACTCTCATAGCCCGATGGGGATGGGACAGCAATCTGACACGACCGGAGAGAGATCAGGAGCAGGACCAACGGCGCAACGTGTGTGCTTTCCGAGGCACGGGGTTAAACACCCTCGAAATATTATACTATGATAGTGTATATGTATAATTTGTAAGGGTTTATAAAGGAATTAAGCTTCAATCTTTTTATAAGTGTGATCACCAACCAACATGTTGTAGCAAATAGATCAATAGACTAGTACAACAAGTCAACAACACTTTAAAATCTTGACATGATTGATTGAGTGCGTTGTCAAGCACTTTAAAACCTGGTTGCCGCAATCATGATAAATAAATAGCTAGCTAGCAGTCCCGGCAAACTTCGTTTATCCAATAGGAAATAGGCTCCGAATACGAGACGGCGATGACTCCAATAAAGTATAACATCATGAAAATAGGCCTAACCGTTCTCGAGTTCTAATATAAGTGACGTAAAACTTATATGTACCCATATATGATTAAGATATGATTCGACATAGATAGATAGAAGTACCTGTGAGCGTGGTGAGCAGCCGGTTCTCGTGTCCGGGCGGCGAGTTGAGCGGGCCGAGCCGCTTGGCCAGCTCGCGCGCGCGGTCCGCGCCCGACACTGGTACACATACAACACGTTAACACAATTATACTTAAATATTAAAAGAAAAGTCCGTTTATCTTTGAAAGAAAGAAAGAAAATACATTTATTCGACTCACAAACACAAATACAATTATTTGAACAGAACAAACAGACACACACACTTATTTGACACTTATTTATCTTTGCTTGTCGAATATTGTAAACAATCTTGACATTCCCATAGAATTATTATCCCTTTCGGAATAGAACGACAAAAGCGATATGTCAGTAGGATAAAGCTGTGCGATAAAAAGAGATGCGAGATATGATGCAGCAGAACCATTTTTGGCGACTGACAAACAGTTAGGAGCCCCAAAGAGCCTCGCTGAAAATTTTTTTCATGTGATTTTTTATAATTTCAAATGCAATTTTGTATATTGAAGAGAAATTGTGCTTCTGAAACATGGGGACTTGATCGGTGATTGATTATTGTTCATTACAACAAAATATCCCTTACAACTTCTCATCTAAGAGGTAAATTAGTCCATATCGAATCCTCTCAATTTACGAATCATTCAAATTTATCGAATCTATTCAAAGTTAGAGTGAACAGGCTTCTTCTGGGCGAGCTCGTTCCATCTTCGACTCCGTCTTAGTCGCACTTGGCTTGGTCTGGAGTCAAGAGCAAACCCATACTAAATAAAATAAAAAATATTTATATTTGCCAATCCGGTTTAAATTTAAAGTACGAAGTTTGCTTATTCTTTTCTATAAACGTTAACGTTATGTAAAAAGTAAAGACAAAATAACATTTAATGCATGTTTACGAATATTTTATGCAAATAAATAATTTTTCGTTTTACACTAAGGCTGCATGTTCGATATTTTGTGTCGACTGTTTATCATGCGGTAAACTAATATATTTAACCTAGGAAGATAAGTATAAATCACCTGGACGAAAGGTTATCTCATTTTAAGTTACTAATGTAACTTACTGAAATTGGTTATTGTCATCCAAAATCGGTTTCGTTTGACAGCTTTTACTTGTTCTTCTATTCCGATAGGAATATTAATTTTATGGACATTCCCGTTTAACGAAATCATTCTTTTTAAAATAAGATTATCAAAACACTCACAACATACATAGACCATTCATCAACACTGAGATCTTTTTCATTCAAATAACAATTAATTACTGACTGATATTATTCAAAAAGTTAAGAAAAAAAATGTTTACAACATTCGACGAGCAAAGAATAACGGACAATTAATAAATTGTTAATTAAATAAATTGTTACCATACTATAACTATAACAAAAAAAATATCTGATTCGAACTATCTATCGTTGTTAACTTCTTTTGATCGATAAAATGTGATCTATTTACAAAAATATAAGTGAAATGAAGGCGTTACCTCTGGAACCTTCCTGGCTGGAGTCCTCCGTCATGGCAACCCTTTCTGTTCTGTAAACGCCGCTCACGAGGTCCCATACAAATAGACACTGAAACAAACAAAACATATAAATTAAACAGAGAATATTTTTTTTTTAAAGATCTGTGTTCAACGACGAATTACCTATTTAGACTGTGAGTTCTGTGTTTATCTTATTTGAAAATTAATACAAACAAAAGAATGTCAACATTGTTTACATTATTCAACAAGCAAAGAAAAACGGACTTGATGTGATATAATTAAGCAAATTATACTGAAAATTTCTTTATCACTTTTTACGAATGCCCTTGGCTGCTTAATGTAATGTCTTATTAACAATGAACAATAATAATCCTGCGAAAATAACAACGACCTCTTTTGCTTAATTTTACACTGGTGACGTAAATGATATACGTCAAAGACAATTTTTAGTTATGTTTCCTAAACATACTCTACAAAAATAATTTGTTTTGTGTCTCATAAATAGATGAAAAACACCTACAATCTCCAGTCACAAATGTGTATCTATTAGCACATTACTACTATTAAAATCACAAAAACACAAATTACAGATTGAAGAGAATTTATTATGTCAAGTGAAAAACAAAAGATAGTATCAAAATATAGTGTAAAATGAGAATAAACAAAACCATAAACAATAGTAAGAAGAAAAAAAAGGTTTCATGCATGTCGTTAACAACTACCTTCTAGTATTTATACTTGTTATGAACAAACACGTCATTGGTAAAGTCCACCGAAACCCATTTTTAGATGTGCTACAGTATAATAAGCTCAAGTGGCAATGGGCAGGGCACATAGTGCTAAAAATTCATGTCCGTGGGGTAAAAAGTTTTAGATTGGAGATAAAAAAAATCTTTCGGATCAAAAAACGATAATCGTATTGACGTATTTAGTATTTCATAGTAGACCTCTTGATCTCCGCAGCTTTCTGGTGTCGGACATCGCAGGATTACACTGGACGGATGGCACTGATGAAACTCTCAGAGGAAGGCCAACGTTCAGCAGTGGACGTCCTACGGTAGATAATGAAGGGCTGAGTACAGACCTTGGCGGAGATCGCAGGATCACACTGGACGGATGGCACGGTCGCTAAGGCTCTTGGGGGAGTACAATGTTCCAGTGGACGTCTTACGGTAGATAATGCAGGACTGAGTACAGACCTCGGCGGCGTACTGGAGTCTGAGATCGCAGGATAACACTGGACGAATGGCACGGTCGCTAAGGAAGCTCTCGGGGAGGCCAACGTTCAGCAGTGGACGTCCTATGGTAGATAATGAGGGGCTGGGTACCGACCTCGGCGGCGTACTGGTGTCGGTGCGCGAGGCAGCCGGCGCTGGCGTCGAGGCACGCCGCGCACGCCGCGCCCGCCTCCTCCTCGCTCGCCCACAGCCACATGGCGCACAGCTGGAAGCAGAAGACAAACAATCACCTATAAAGTCTATTTTTCTTCCCTTGTCGAATATTTTTTTACGAAATGATTCATTTTAAAATAAGAAAAATACAAAAC